>OY731403.1:81516811-81535587 GCA_963425845.1 Sphenostylis stenocarpa | reverse complement strand
ACTTAATCAAATTAGTTGACTTTGTCACTAAACATGTTGTTATAACCATTTTTATTAAAATTCAAAATAAATTTGGAATCCTAGAAGCATCAAAACTCACTTAGTTTCCAAATATGATTGTTTTAATTGATATAAATGAGTTTTAATCGATTAAAATTACTTTACAAAACTTTTTTATACTATTTTAACCGATTAAATGTCGATTTAATCGATTAAATGAACTCAAGTTTTTCAACTTCATCTTTCATTATTGTTTTAATCCATTAAAACATTATTTGTATCAATTAAAATCAGTAACAAGAACAATTTAATCGATTATGTCCTGTTTTTAATCAATTATTATTTTGGAAAGAAAATTAAAGGCCTTAGTTAATGGTTGTTCTTGTAAATATGCTACTAAAGCATGGTTCCCTTATCTTTACACGTGTCTATTGTATTCATTACAAACATGTTAATGAAGATAAGTTTGAATCAACTTTAATTGTTCTTTAAATGAGTAATACATCTCGATGGTATCATGATTTTTTTTTTTATAATGCTCTTTTAAAAATAAATTTTGTTACATGCCATGCATATTATTTGTTTTACTCCTCTCTTCCCTATTTTTAATGAAGTCAAAGGGGGAGAAATGATTAATTTTAAATGCTCACTATTTTAGGGGGAGAAATGATTAATTTTGAATACTCACTAATCTATATATTCAAGTAATTTCTTCTGCAGAATCATTCAAAGAGATATTATTCAAAGAGGTGTTTGTCTTCATCAAATAGGGGGAGACTGAAAGTGATAAAGATCTTATTGAATCATTTGATAAAACAAAGATCTTGTTGATTTGATGAAGTCAAATGAAGTCAAAGGATATTCTATTGAAGTCAAAGGTTTCTTCGTTAAAAGGGTAGAGTGATTAGTGAGTTTGCATCTATACATAGGTATATTCATTCATCTCTCTCTGCTGCATGTGGTTTCATCATTTAAAAGATTTTGAAAATGCCTCTAAACATGTTTAATCTGTTAAAAACCAAAGTAATCGGTTAAATGGTTTTTAAGTAATTGTTTTAACTGATATTATATGAGCTTTATAAGTTAAAATGTTCTTAACACTTACATAATAGGTTTTTAACTGATAAGTTTTCGAAATAATCGATTAAAACCTTTTAAAACATACACTGGAACTGTTTTAATCGATATATCTTCAAATTAATTGATTTTTTTCATTAAAGGAGTTTTTGAAAACCTTCTACCAAGTATTTTAACCGATATAGATTCGAAATAATCGATTAAAATGACTTAGAATGTTTTGGAAAGTGTTCGGCATTATTTTAATCGATACAAACTCGAATCGATTAAAATAACTTGAAGAGTTTTGAAAGATGTTCTGTCAGTATTTTAATCGATGTAATCTCGAATTAATCGATTAAAACCACTTGAAAGGTTTTGAAAGAAGTTCTGCAGAATTTTAATCGATGTTTTATCAGCTTAAAATCACTTAGAAAGTTTTATGAAAATATTTGGCAGGATTTTAATCGATTAAAATGCGAATTAATCGATTAAAACAACTAAGAGATTTTTTACAAAGTGTTTTAATCAATTAAAACAGATCGTTATTAGTTAAAATCACTTAGAAAGTTTTATGAAATATTTGATAGAATTTTAATCGATTAAAAGGCGAATTAATCGATTAAAACAACTTATGGGATTTTTTACAAAGTGTTTTAATCGATTGAAACGATGTCGCATCAGTTAAAAAAAATCTAGAAAATAATCAAGAAGATTTTAACAGATTAAAAGAAGTTTTGACAGATTAATTCAAGACTTTTAATAGATTAAATGATTATTTTAACAGATTAATTAAACCAGCAGTTAGAAAAAATCTCTATATAAACAGGATTACTTGAGTCTTTTAAAATATACCTTTGAGCAAACAATCAAACAATCAAAGGAGATACTTTCAAGAAAGAATCACGCAAGTTTTGTGAAGTTTTTCAAAGTTCTTTCTTGAGGCAATTTTTGCATTTCTTTTATGAAGAAACTCATTCTGCATAGCTGCATAATCCGGGTTTGTGTGTTCTAGTTTCTTCTCTTTGTTTCTTTACATTTCATTACTGTATTGTGGGTGTCTAGAAGTGTGGGCACTGGTTTCTGTGGCTGGAATTTGGCTGCAGGGTGGTTCAAGAACTGAAAGTTGGTTCTTGGTGAAGGTTTAGGTGCAAGGACTGGAATTTTGGTTCTTGTGGTAGATTGGGTGTGTGATTGGAATCTGTAATCTGTAAAACATTCAATCTAGTGGAACTTAGCTGGAATTTGGCTGAGAACTGGATGTAGCCCTGGGATTGGGTGAACCAGTATAAATCTTGGTTGTATTTCTCTAAACCTTACTCTCTTTAATTCTGTTGCTGCCTTTATTTTGATTATTTGTTTTTCTTGATTCAAGAATTGGTTAGAACTCTTAATCTTTGAAATAGATAATCTGTAAATTGCGAAAATCTTTCAACGATCAATTCACCCCCCTCTTGATCCCAGCCTCTTTTTCTAACATTGACTATTCTCTGTAGTAGAACTGGAGGATCATGTACTATCATCTACAGGCTCCCCTTGCTCAAGACGCTTTGTATTTGATGTAGCAATGTTGTCTATCTGAGGTGCATGCACAATTTCTGGTAATAGGTGCAACTATTGGGATATCAACCTGCTTACCAGATCTCAAAGTGATGGCACTGACATTTTTCAGATTTTGCATTTTTCAGATTTTGCATTGTCAGATATCAGAATCTTGGGACTGTGCCTGATTAAGCTAAGTAGCCATCTGCCCCATCTAATTTGTCAAACTCTGCATGGAAGCTTTTGTCTCCTGTTGCAACTACATATTTTGTAGGGTCATCAGCCTGACTAGCTCTTCAAATGAAGGTTCAGAAGTTGAAAGTTGAGGGGGAGCTGGTGCTGTTGCTGGAGCTTCATTTTTTCTCTAATATTGTTGTTTAAAAGGTGGAGGCACATATCTACTCGGTCCAACATTGTTTTGGAAAGTAGGAGGATGTTGTTGTTGTGGCTGTTGATTGGACCATCTCAGGTTTCAATGATTTCTCTAACATGGGTTGTATCTATTTAAAGCCAAGTCAAAATTCTCCTGCTGCTCTGGACCTTTGTTGTTGTAAATGTTTGCAGCATAGGCTTGGGGAGCATATGGTTTTGCAGATTGCAATGAGGGACAACCATCTGTATAATGATCTATGGAAGGACAAATACTGCAAAATTTTGCAGGTGCAGTAGCATTCTTCTGGGTTATAGCAAGTTGAGTGTCTAAATTCACTAAGGCATCAATTTTGTTGTCCAGCTTCTTTATTTCAGCAGAGGAGTCTATAGCCACATCATTTACTCCTTTAATAACTATTGCATCACCCCTTGCACAGAATTGCTGGGAATTCGTGGCCATTTTCTCTATCAACCGTCTAGCCTCTGCAAGAGTCATATCACCAAGTGTACCACCACTTGCAGCATCAATCATACTTCTTTCCATGTTATTCAGTCCCTCATAAAAATATTGAAGCAGTAACTATTCGGAGATTTGGTGGTGGGGACAACTTACACATAACTTCTTGAATCTCTCCTAGTACTCATAGAGGTTTTCTCCAACCTGTTGCCTGATTCCTGAGATATCCTTCCTGATTGCAGTGGTTCTGGAGAAAGGGAAGAATTTCTCCAGGAACATCCGTTTTAGATCATCCCAGCTAGTAATGGACTTGGGAGCTAAGTAGTACAACCAATCCTTTGCAACTCCCTCCAAGGAATGAGGAAAAGCCTTCAGAAACACATGGTCTTCTTGGACATTCACAGGTGTCATGGTGGAACAGATAATGTGAAATTCTTTTAAGTGTTTGTGAGGATCTTCACCTGCAAAACCATGAAACTGGGGCAACAAGTGTATGAGTCCAGTTTTAAGAACATAAGGCACATCTTCATCAGGATATTGGATACATAAGCTATCATATGTGAGGAGAAACAAGCTCCCTAAGTGTTCTCTCACGAGGTCCAGCATTTTGATTACCCATGTTATCAGTTTGGAAATTATTAAAAGGTATATTAGGTGTAGTACTATCTCTAAGACTATCTAATGGTTTGGACTCAAGAGATGAATTCCTAGAATGTCTAACTAATCTATGAATGGTCCTATCTATCTCAGGATCAAAAGGTTGTAAAAGTCTAGGATTGCTCCTAGTCATGCACTATATGCAACAATTTATGTATTTCCCAAGATTCAACCAAAAAAAAAATCCTAAAAAGAAATCACTTGTTTACTGGAATGGCAATGGTAGACCATGAATAAGTACACCAGGTAGGCTCCCAGGAAAGAGAGGTGGGTTACTAATAGACACGCTTAAGTACCAAGTCTTTCCTAGCCAGAACCCTCCTAAACATGCACTCTCACACTACCAAGCTATATCCAGAGTTTCCTATGAGAATGGTTTTCAAAAAATTTCTTTCAAGGATAACTCTTTAAAAATTTTCTGCGAGAATGGCTAGGGAGCACACAAGAACAAATTATAATAAATATTATTTTTTTTAAATAAAGCTAGAAAACAAATTAGAGAAGAAAAAAATTGGATTTAAATTTTTTTTTCAAAAGATTTTTTTTTTTTTTTTGAAAGAACCCAATAGTGAGTTATCAAAATAACATTGAGAGAAGTAAGAATGTTAAATTAAACAGACAAATCAAATAAAATATTCAAATAATTAAAAATAAAATAATCAAATAACTGCAATAAAAAATAGAATATTCAAATAACTGAAAATAAAATAAAATATTCAAATAATAACCCAATTATATACTTATGGTAAAAACTATTTCCAACGCACCACTTATAGGGGTTTGAATAAGAGAAATTAAGACTAGTGTCAAAACCTTGGTTGGAACTGCAAGTTCCCCGACAACGATGCCAAATTTGATCGATGTCATACTTGGTCAAATAATTAAAACAAATAAATGTAGTACTAGGAAGCTTCCCTAGGTCATCTCCCAACGAACTACATATCAAACCAATGTTCTTACACGAGTATGCAGATTAAACAGTAAAAAAAGGGGTTTTGCATAATAATAATAAATAGTAAATTAAAGAAAATAGAATTTGAATAAAACAATGAGAAAACAATTGATTTCCTGATTCGAATGCAGTATCACTTATCCTAGGTTACGAAATTAATTTGAAGTTAACCAACTAAGAAGATAAATCCAAAATTATTCAACTAAGCGAAGATTAATCCCAAATTAGCTTTAACCCTTATTCTAATATGAAATTAACTAACTAAGAGAAGATTAATCCCAAATTTTCCTTAACCCTTATTCCACCATGAAATTAACCAACTAAGTGAAGATTAATCCCAAATTATTCTTATACAATTAAGCATTGCATACATCACATAATTTCATCTCTAACACAGAATCAAGGAAATTGTGATATTAGTTTCGGTTTATTAAACATAAACAAATTATAATTCAACACAGAGATTAGAAGATGAAGAGTTAAGAGAACAAATGAAATGAAATTAAAGAACAAAATCTCAAAGATCTACTTGCATTCTCCTCAGAAAATCAATCCAAATATTTAGCTATCCATGGAAAATCGAAAAGGCATAAGCAGAGACATAATTAAAATCGAAACAAGAATTTAAAATAATGACAGAAGAGTAAACAAACTTGAATACAAATTGTAGAAGATGAAAGGCGGCTGTGTGGTGTCCTTCCCTCTCAACCCTACATCTCGCTTATATAAATAACCCTAACCCTAATCTTAATCTAGGTTTGGGCCCAACTGGTCCACAAAACACATCATAAGTTGGCTTTAGTGCAGGTCCGTGAACTTCAAACACGTGCAATATTTTCAATACTTATCCAAATTAAGCTATTCTAGTCTCCTTTGAAAGAATTTTGAGTAAGCTTTAAAACTCCACCATTTCTACTATTTTCAGAGGTCTAATGAATTTAGGACACTTAAATTACTGAAGCATGTCCATTGGGCCGGCTTGATGCACTTAACCCGTTTTGGATAATTTATGTAAAATCCAATTCAGCTCCGAATTGAATGATTTTGGATTCTCTAGAAAGCTGAATGTGCCTATTTTATAATTCTTACAGAATCATGATTTGTGGAGCTCTATAGAAAACATTATAAATAAAACAGTGAACCAATGTTAGTACCCATATAGAATAAAATATGACATTTGGCCCAATTTTCCAATTCCAAAATTGCTTTAAATTATAATACGGCGTCTGACTCAATCTTCTAGACCCAAAATTGCTTTACAGTGTCCTAAAAATAATAATGAGAAATATTAGATCAAATAGATTCAAATTAATTAAAATCTGAATTATTGGCCCAATGAAGCCCAATTAATAAAAATTCACTAATAACAGAAAGTTAAGCCCAAAACATTAATTAAAATAAGTTCAGAAAGGGAAGAAAATATGAGAATATAATGAATCATCATTGTTATAGGTTCAAGAACTTGGTTGTAATTCTTGGTGTAGATTGATTTTCTACTGTCTGTATGTGTAATCAAATGAATTTTGATTAGTGAAACTCAATTGGAATTGGTTGAGAACTGGATGTAGCCCAGTGGATTGGCTGAAACAATATCAATTTTGTATTCTTTTTCTAGTTTTTCTTTCATTTCATTCTTTTATTCAAAATTGTTGTTCTTTAATTCAAGTTAAGATTTATTTCATTAAAACTTTGAAATTGATAATCTGTAATCAAAAGTTGCCAAAATCTTTGATTAGATCAATTCACCCCACTATTGATCTCAGCCAATATTTCTAACAACATGGTGAATGAGATTATGGAAATTGTTAAGGCATGTTATGTGATGAAATAATATGGTTGTTGGGATGTTGATGGATAATTTAGGTGTCGAGAAGCATAATTAGGTTGTTGTGGTTGCAATATGTTGGCTTGGTTTCCCCATTTCATGTTAGGATGATTTATTCAATTTTGATTAAATCTATTAGAGCTCAAATCAACATGTGCAGGGAAATTTTTCTAGTGTAGTAGCATCTATAGTTCAAGTGCAGGTTCCACACACTACTCTAACCATAAGAAAAATTATACTACATGGCTTGTGATGGAGAGTGTGTTTGAGTTTGATGTTGTGTCAATTGCTTCCCCATGGATGTATGGTTTTTAATTTTATTCTCCAGTTGTTGGTGCTCCATAGAACAACCAGTTTAAACCTCATATATACTCAATAGTTATGTTACTTCTTATGGTAAACTACTGTGAATTTGTGGCCATTGATTTTATCAATTATCTTGCTACTATGGGAGTTTTGTTCACAAGTGCACCACCACTAGCTACATTAATCATACTCCTATTCATGATAATCAAACGTTCATAGGAATACTAGATTAGGAGTTGTTCACTAATTAGGTGATGAAAAAAACTTGCATATAGTCTCCTAAATTTCTCCTAATACTAAAATAAGCTATCACGATCCAATTGTCTAATTTCATAAATATCTTTTCTAATTGGAGTAGCTCTTGAGGGAGGGAAATACTTCTTTAAGAACATCATCTTCAAGCTACCCCAAGTTGTGTTGGTATCGCGCAGCGAAATGTTTGTGTTTGGGACAAAAACCAAGAGGGTGGTGAATTGGTTTTTGTTATTAAAGCTTTCCCTTTTTAAAACTTTTTGCAAGTTTTACCGATTAAATGATAATATAATAAAGCACTTAAAATGTAAAGAGATAAGGGAAGAATATTACACAAGTAATTATATTGGTTCGGATCAAAAGACCCTACGTCCAGTTGTTAATCACTCTAAAAGAGGATTATCCCAGTCACTAAAATAATAGTTCAAACAGATTACAAATTACAAGTAATAAGGATTAGAAAACACCTCTCTTGAGTCACACAAGAGATGAACACCTCCTTTGAAGCCACAAAGGATGAAGACAATTTTTCCTAGAGACGACACAATACACAATCCACCAAGAAACCCACTTAGTGATTTTTATCTCTTCTAGCCCACACTAGGTTTCAAAAGCCCCTTTTTCTTCCCTATTGAAAGTTCTCTTAGCAATCACAACTATAAACTTGAGTATGAAAAAGGTTGTACATTACAAATAGCCTGAGAGTTCATTAAATAGAGATTTTAGGGTTTTGAAATTAGGATTTTCGAAAATAGGTCTAAAATTTGAAATTCAAAATCATAACTGACACAAATAATCGATTATCATAAGTGATAATCGATTATTACAGAGCCACTTTTCAAAGAGAACAAAATTTGACCAGGATAATCAATTATCCACAGAGATAATTGATTATTCTAGAGACTTTTAGAGACCCAGGTGAGCTTGGATAATCAATTATCATAAGTGATAATCGATTATCAATAATCAATTATCATCAGTGATAATCGATTATCACATAGTGTTTTAGTAAAAAACAAACTTTCAGTGGACAGACTATGTGTTGGCTATCTTGGACTCTATTTTTACAGACTCAAAATGATAAAACAGAGTTATTACAAACAAATACAATTGTATATGAGTCTTATAATCTTGAAGTCCTTTGTCTTCTAAAGCATCATCAAAATATTCAGGCATCATACCCTTGTATTTTCAATAAGTTGTAATTGAATTAGGGGGCAACTAGTACACCTAGTCCTTTGCTCCTTCATGTAATGAGAATGGAAATGCTTTCAATTTATGTGATATACACTCAAACCTTGAGGTCTTATGGTAGAACAAGTTATATGAAACTCTTTAAGGTGCTTGTGTGGATCCTCACCTCCAAGACATAAAATCTTGAAAACAAGTGTATTAAAGCAGTTTTAATTATAAAGGAACATCATAAATTTTCTTATATTGTATGCAAATGTTATGATAACTTACATATGGTACAACCAACTCTCTTAAAGTTTTCTCAACCATATTGTTTTGATTGATTGATTTTGTTTGGATGAGGACTCTACTTCTTTATTTTTTTTCTTTTCTAAGTTTATGAAGAGTTCTTTCAATTTCTTGGATCAAACTTAAGTGATTTAGTAGCAATAATATTTGTTAAAATTTGGTATCTTTGTTGTTACAAAATTAATGATTTTGTCACCAAAATAGGTGATGATGATTGAAGATCTTGAAGATTTGATGAAGTTAAAGGATTTATGGAATAAGGAAATATTTGATGAAGTCAGATGATTTATGGGATCACTACAAGAAAAATTAAAATTTTTGATGGACAAAAATTGTCGGTAAATAAGAAAATCCGTCAGTAAATACATATTACCGATGGATTATCGACGGTCCTAAATCTGTCAGTAATAGTGTTGTCGGTAAAATTTACCGACGGATTTTGCTAGTCTGTCGGAAAATGTCATGGATAATTATTGACGGATATTTCTGTGGGTAACTTAGCGAAGAAAATATCCATCAGTAATTACCCATGACATTTATCGATGGATTTTACTATTCTATCGGTAAATGTCATGGGTAATTACCGACGAATATTTCCATCGATAATTATCAGTTAAGCGCACAACTTACAGACGAATTATACATCAGTAAATCCGACGATAAAACCACCTTTATTTCTAGAGCCATTATAATTTTGTTAAATCCCATATAACCTGTAAAATAACATTCAATCCAGTCCATTTCAATAATCTATTCAACAATTCAATTAAATATAAATCTAACTCAACTTAATCGTAAGGAAATTCAAATATACAGTAATTTATGCATAATGAAGCATAATGTACAATCCTAAAAAGTGGATTAACATACAAGTAGAATTGAAATATTATTCTATAGATGTTTGTATAACATTTAATAATGAGTATAATCAGGAGAATGATGTTCTAGTATGTTGTCTTCCTGTGGTGGGTTATCTTGTTGTTCTTCATTCAGTTGCTCTTGTTGGGGTTGTTCTTTAGCATCTGCTTCACTATGTTGATGTTGTTGAACAAGAGACTGTGCAGTGGGGGGTAGAAGATGACTGACAAGGGATTAAAACTCTCTGAATTGGTGCTCTAGTCGTTTGTTGTGCTCCCTTGTTCGACGCATTTCTTCTTCTTGTACAAACAATCGTTGTCTCAACTGATTAATCTCTTCTAAGTCAACTGAGGAGCTGGATGCTTGAGTTTGATGCTTCAAGCTATCTGAACCACCCTGATAACCATCAACAAGTTGTCCAGCCCCATATAATCTTCCTTTATTCTTACCTCCAACTGTGTCCACCCAATAACGGGACCTTATAACTTCATCATGTGTAGAGTCAGCAGGAGTGGACTCCAGTTCGCCAACACAAGATCCAGCAAATGACCTAGCTTGTGAAAGTCTAGTTTCAAATTCCTCCTATTAGTAGAAACAAATAAATTATTAACTTTACATAATATACAAAGTTTAACGTGAAGGTTCTCACGTGTGTCTTCCTAGATCTTTCATCAACAAATTGACCCGTTTTCCTCCTAATATGAGTCTGTTGGAAGATCTCATCAATAAAAGATAATCTTCCAAGCTCCTTTGCCTACATTACATAAATAATTTGAGATATAAAACCCAATAAATATTTCAAAATCCTAAATGTATGATTAAAAGACTTACCATACGCATGGCATGCTCATGTGTGCTGATAGAGCCACCTGTGTGAAGGCTCCCACCCTTTTTAGATGCCCTATTTTTTGGGCTTGTGTAGATTTGGACCGATACATTGGTGATCTCCAATGTGCTAGCAAACTGCTCCAAACGTGATCTCCAATCTAGTCTGGTCTTTGACCAACAATTCTTGCATCCCTAAACATCTCACTAAATCTGTGAGATGCTTTGGAATGAAAATTCTTCTTTATTTGATGTTCATGCTCTGGTCTCCATTGGACCTTCATCTATAAAAGTATAAATTGTTATACATATTATAGAGAAATGACTAAAAAACATATATTCAATAATTATAAATATATACATTAATGGAAATCAATAGTAACATTAAACATCCTTCGAATAATTAAGTATATACACAAGATTAAGTTACCTTAAAACGTTGAAAAAATTATTCCTTATCACTAGTAGGTATCACTCCCCATGTGGCCCAAGGTTGAAGAAATTGTTGTTTAATACTCTTTGTTAAAGCTTGTTATACAACTTTGGACAGAAGAAACCTAATTACAAAGAAAAAGTAATACAAGTTACATATGTGCTGAAAATGACTAAAACTTAGTTATAATAAATAAATTTGAGAATTGAAATTAAATATTACCCTCTGTTGCTACTGTTAAAAGAGGCAGTAAGAGCGACGCGATGGTTTTGATTGACTCGCATTTTTTAAAGAAGATGTTCAATGCCTTTAGGTTGTCCGATAACCAGCTGGACCTAAAAGAGAGAGAATAAGGAAAGGAACCTCCGAAGCAAGCTTTTGTATTAACTCTTCAAGAAATGAGGATGCTTTTTGGTTGTCCCCGCACTCTACAAGCATGCTCCTCTCCCGAAATAAAAGAAAAGAAACCATCTACCGAGGGCTCGGACGTCTCAAAAGAAGACTTCCTTAACCGATTTCTACTTTAACGGAAATTAGAAATCTCACTCAAACCCCGGAATAATGCTCAGTAGTCACTCTCAAGTGTCAAAAGACATCCAAGAGAGTAGTAGGAGTGAATTTTGTGAGAAATGTGTGTGCAATTGGGGGGGGGTGAGGTCCTATCTATAGGAATCCGGTGCTAGTCAGTCGAGACGACCGTCTCGGACCCTTGTCGAGCTGAGAAGGTCGTCTCACCTTATAAGGTGAGACGACAGTCCGGCCCCGTAGACACCAAATCTTGCCCGGCCTAACAATAAAGACCAGAAGACCTCCTTTTCGAAGATGGATGAAGCCTAAAAAGCCACTAGGAGAGACTATTAGGCCCCATACTAGGATAAGAGGGATTTTTGGTCCAAAAAATAAGGATTTTCGCCTCTTAAGGTCGAGATCACCATCTCGAATTCGAGACCGCCGTCTCACCTTGCACGGATGGCGAGACGGCCGTCTCGCCACTCGCGAATGGCGAGACCGCCGTCTCGTTTGTCGAGACCGCCGTGTTGATGTTCCCGCAAGGCGAGATCGCCGTCTTGATCGGCGAGACCGCCGTTTCGACATTGTCGACGAGACGCGCCGATCTCGACCTATAAATAGGGCCCCTATTCCCCTCATTTCCAACAAGTTCTTCCTCCTTCTCTCTAGAAATCACTTAAAATTCTCTCTCTAGAACCCCTCCGAAGCATTTTCTGAGTTTCGAGCGTTTCTAAGAGTGTTTTTGAGCGTTTCGAGAGCTTTCTCGACGTCGTAGAGTGAAGGGTCGCCGCAAAGCACCCTATTTTTAGAAGGAATTAATAAGAAAAGCTTTCTTCGGAGGTTTACTCTCTCTCTCTCTACTTTTACTCGCTTTATTTTAATTATGCAATAGACATTAGGGTCATGTAGTCATAATTTAAATTCCGCACAATAAAAGGGTAAAAGCGTATTTTCTGGCTTATTTACTCGTAATAGCCGGCCTATCATAGGGAACCCGAAGGGGCGTCGTAAAGGAACTAACACTTCCTTTACACGTAACTAACTCCCTTACCCAACTCGGTTCTAATGACCAAAGTTGGTTTTCTTGAAAACCAACGCCTTTTTAAACTCCTTTTCCGATGTTTCCAAGAAAAACATCTGGTGGCGACTCCACGTAACCCTTCAAAACTAGCTCTTGGATTAGCCCTAGCTATCGGACAATCCAAGAGCGCCCTTTCAAAAACCTCGCCCCTAGGTTCAGCCTGGTTATCGGACAACCTAAAGGCGTTGTAAGCACCAATAAAACGCGAAAACGGAAAGTCGAAACCATCGCGTCGCTCCGATCGCCCTTCGTTTTTGACTGGCGACGACGATGGCGACTCCACTCGGGGAAGCCTAGAGAGTTGATCCAATTTAGTGATGGGCCAGCTTAAAAATAAATAAACCAAGAAAATACCACTTTTACCCTACCTTGTATTATAACATGTTTTATTGATTGGCTTTAATAACCGTTGTTTGTTTATATTTATGCAATTGTTTGAAATACAACCGTACACAAACCCTTGCACACAACAGCTTCCCCTATACCCGGGGCAAGTGAGAAATCCATAGGGAGTGGGTGGCAGGTACGGTCATCGTAGTGATGGACTTGTGCCCACCGGTAGTGATCGGAAACCACCACTCAAGGTGATAACCTTCCTCTTTTGGCACAAAGACCGACTATGGCCTTAGTGCTAAGCATGGTCTGAAGGCTAGAGTGTGGGGACCCTATAATGGGGGCACCTTGGGGGCCTTAACCTTGGTGAGAACAGCTAGAACCTACCCTTGCCAATGCACTTTTCTGCAGGAAAACCCTACCTCGTGATTAAAATGACTTCTCGCCTGTTCGTGGATGTTCGAATTGTGTATGCATATGTTTGTTGCATTTGTCTCGTTGCATAGCATAACCAAAAAACGAAAAATCACAAAAATAAAAAAATCCTTTTGCAATAAACACCCCTATCTCTGACGATGCCGCCTTTTAGCTAGCCTGGTTTCGGGTTCTTTGTAAGCTAAGTAGCCACGCAGACTCGACGAAGAGATAGGGGACGTTAACCAATTCTTTCGCATAAAGCCATTTTTTTATCTTCGACAGTCCGCCTTTTAGCTAGCCTGGTTTCGGGTTCTTTGTAAGCTAAGTAGCCACGCAATCCGACGTAAGAGATAAAAGGCTATAAAATAAAGACAAAATAAAATAAAAATCCCGATTCTATTCCAATAAATGGGACCTAGTTCAAAAGCATTACCCCCATATAAGTAGTTTATTTCTTCAAAAATAAAAATGCATCATACAAAACATGATAAATAAAAATAAACACTCGCATTCATTTAATAAGCATCATTTTCATAAAACATGCATTTTGGTTTTAGAAAATGGAGGGGACTAGTAGACAGCTTGAAGAAGGTGGATATTCCCCGATACCATACCGAGAAATTGGAACGGCTAAGCGCGATAATGCCACCCGAGGTCCGCTCCGACTTTGAGAAATCCTATGGACGGATTCTCGACCTGCCGAAGATCTCGTGTCGACCAAGTCTTCGCCAGGGTATTAGTTCATTTTTGGAACTCCAGACCTGCGTCGCTTTGAGTTTCCGCAGCTTGATATGGTGCCCACCTTAGAGGAGTACGAAATCATGCTAAAATGGCCCAAATCAGCCGGGTCCATATCTCGCCACAGGCGTATACTCTTGCAAAGACAAATCACCGCCATCATTCAACCGCCATTCCGACAGACTACCCCGATAGGAAAAGGGAATGTTCAGGGTTGGAAGGTCTCAATGTTAGAAGACCACCCGTCCGATTTGGTCGAAAGGACGTAATGGGTCGCTTTCAACAAAACCCCGACCCTAATAATATTTGGAACGATATTATTTCCCTTCCACCTCGACATACGGTGGATCAAGCCATCATGGACGCCTTCTTCGCCCGGGACATGCACTCAAAAAGTCCCGTGCCTCGCAATTCTTGCCGACACCTTGCTTTCGGTGGATTTCCGCCACCGAAGCAAGGAAAACGCTTCGCTGTCGCTCTTCACTACTATTTGTGTGGGGCATTACACAATTTTACGCCTCCAGTCACATGGGGATGTTCCCCGATCCTTTGAGAAGCTTCTCCAAGATCCCTCTCCAACGACGCTTAACTTCGGAATGGAGGGACGAGTTAGAACAAAAGGACGCCAACAGCTTTATCCTCGGGTCCTGCCCTTGGTTCCGTCCCGGCCCAATTCTCATCGGATGTGGAAACTATCCGAATGTACCCTTGATAGGACTCGTGGGTTGCATAGCCTACTCACCTAGAGTAGCTATGAGGCAACACATGAGGACCCAAACTACCATTTCTCGAGGGGAACTCGGAGGATTGTGTTTCTTTGGAGACCCATGCACCATCGCCAACTCACCAGCTCGTGAGAAGAGCATGGGAGAGACCAGCCTATATGGGAGATAAAGAGCTAGGAAAAGCTCGAGTGGCTACCTCCGAGTGACTATGAGGCGTGGAGAAGAAGAAGAGGGATGTCTCAACCATCCACCTCACTCATTACGAGCGCCAATAGTGAAGAGCCGTGTGCTCAAGTCGACGCCTTGACCCGCAGGATAGAAGTCATGGGAGCCCGGATGAGGGCCCTTGAAGAGAGAGAGCAAGAATCTATCCTCACCATTGATGGTCTACAGAGGCAATGCAAGAAAAAGGATCATGAAATAGAATGCCTCAAGGACCAAGTGTGTCGACTCTAACGAGCAAGCTATCCGAGCATCCAAAACCGCGTAACAAGCTCTGATAGCCGAATTCAAGAAATCACGGCCAAGTCAGCACGCCTTGAGGCCGAATCAGCGAAACAGGCCCGGATGATCAAGGAGTTGCTGCAAGAACTTACCAAGACTCGGTCGCGAGATACGCCAAGAGCGGAGGCCAATCGAGACTCAACAAAAGTCTCGCCGAGCTACGCCGCAAAGAAAGAGACGGCTAGCTCAGCACGACCAAGTACTTCAAGAAAAAGACCGAGCCCTTGCAAAACTCGATGACCCGCAAGCCTTGGTCATTCATCAAGAGGCGAAGATTAAAGAGGCTCAAAAGTACAATGAAGATATGAGCCAGGCAGTCCGTAAGCAAAGCGAAGCACTCGTCGTCACGTCCGGAAGCCGAAAGAGAATTGCATAGAGATCAAGACCCGCCCGTGGGTTTCTTTAGGCTTTTCCGTTTTTGCCAAAAGTTGCGTCGTAGTATGGAGTAGGGGAATGTACACCTTCCATTGAATGAATGAAATTTTTTTCTTCTATTCAACAATTGTCTACTTGCATGCATATCATTCATCCGCATATTTAATTTCCCCTCCTTCACGCTTAATAAATAAGATAATAAAAAGGAAGGATTAACCGACACGTCTTCCAAATCGAAGAATGGAGAGAAAGCCACTCCTAATCAAGCTCTCCCCAACGGTCGATTCATCACAAGAGGAAAATAAGCCTCGACCGTTGGTCATCAAAAATAAGGAAGAGGAGGCAAGGACACCAATGCGACTTTTTATGCCACGTCCTTTCCCCTACGAATCAAATAAAGTTGTACCGTGGAGATACTGGGAATCTTCACCAATAAAAGAGGATATCACGAATATAGCCTGTATTGGGGGCATGACAAGAAGTGGAAGAATATACTCCCCAAGGACTCACAGGAAGATGTCCCCAAAAATAAAGGAAAAAATAAAAAGACCGAAGAGGAAAAAGAAAATAGGGAATCCAAGGAGGAGACAGAGGAATTACTCCAGCTTTATAAGGCAAAGCGAGTATTCCATTATAGACCAGACTCAACCGCACACCCGCGAAGATAACGCTATTATCTCTAATAATGAGCTCGAAACCGCACGTAAACGCCCCGTCGAAGGTCTTGAGCGAGGCGCATATACCTCACACCATATCCCAAGAAAACGTTGAGAGGATCGCTCGGTCACATCACGGCAAGCGATCACCTCACCTTCACAGAGGAAGAACTCCCCTCGAGGGATCAAACCACAACAAGCCCTTGTACATCTCGATTAAGTGCAAGGAATACCTCATCACCAAAGTTCTTGTGGATAACGGGTCATCCTTGAACGTGATGCCCAAGTGCACACTAGATAAGTCGACTATCCAAGGAACCCGTCTCGCGCCAAGCAAGCACCATCGTTCGAGCCTTTGACGGATCAAAACGAGAAGTAGTGGGAGAAGTTAATTTGCCAATCCAAGTTGGACCCACTATCTTCAACGTCGATTTCCATGTAATGGACATTACTCCAAAGATACAGCTTGTCTCCTCTGCAGGCCTTGGATTCATGACGCTAAGGCAGGACTCTTCGACGCTCCACCGTAAAGTCAAGTTCATAGTGGACGACAAACCGGTCACGGTCCAAGCGTAAGACGATATCCCGATCGTTGGACCGTCCACTCAACCTTATGTGGATGCGGCTGAAGAAGCTCTTGAAACATCTTTTCAAGCGCTAGAAATTGCCAAGTATAGAAAGGCTTCCCAAAAATACGAAAGTAGCCCGCATGATGATGAAGCATGACTACCATCCTCGGCCAAGGATTGGGGGCAGATTCCCAAGGCATGAGGGAACCCCCGAATTCCAAGATAATCCTTTCAAACACGGCCTAGGATACAACCCTACTAAGGGCCGAGCAGTAAAAGGGAAAGGGAAGTCTCCCCTCCGCACACTCAAGCAAATTTTCCGAAGTGGAGGGATGCAAGGGTCAAGAGCTACCCTAGTCATTAGGAAATCTTTTTCTTCATTTAAGGGATGTAAACCCCATGATTGTTAGAGATTATCCCCAGGGCTAGCCTCGACCCCCGGGCATTTTAGGGCACATATTCCCTTATTAATTAATAAAGAATACTTCTTACTATCTCGCTTCTTTTCTTGCTATTTTTGACTAGACCTAACACAAAAACCCCGTCTAAGTAAACAGAAAAGATAAAGAAGAATAAAAGGCGCGTCTAAATTAACCAAAATTCGCCATTGCCATTACAATCAAGCTAGTTGATTAGAAGCACCAAATAAGACTTCACCTCGCCATAAAGAAAGTCATGCTTCGCCAATATTGTGAACAAAAAATAAATACAAAAAAGAAAAAAAGCCCATAGAAGCCAAAGGCCAAAAAGAAAAAGGGCAAAATACCCGGTAGGAAACCCACCAAGGGGGCTATGCAAAAGATAGGGTCAACCCGGTAGGATACCCGAACAAAAATAAAAGGGTAGCCTAGGCAAAAGTTAGGGTTACAAAAGGTCCGCTAGGATTCCTCAAAAATCCAAAAAGAGAGAACCTAGGCAAAAATTAGGGCCAAAGCACAATATCCTAGTTCGAAAACCCAAAGGGCGATCTAGGGAAATCAATTAGCCATAAGAAAAGCAAAGGAAATAAAGCTCAGGCGCAAGTACAAAAAAAGGGGAAAAACATTCGCTTAGATAGAAAGCTTAAACACCCAAGCCTAACCCTAGCTAACCATTCTTACAAAAACTCTTTCAAAATAAAATCAACATTCTAAAACACAAGCCATTGAATTTATCTCTTTACTTCTCTTCTCTTGACCCTCACAACAATATTCTAATAATGAATTTGGGAATATGGAGGCGTATAGTCAACAAGAGGATTGAAACCCCTAAAGTGAAGAAAAAGGGACACTACATGGCAAAGAGTGCTCCGCAAAAAGAAGAAAAGGAAAAATAAGCTATCCTTCGGTCATAAGAAATCCAGCAAGGTACAGCCAAACACAAGAGCATGAGATCGGAGGGCATTCGACGCTACAAGACACGTCGGTAAAATCCTTCGAAAAATTAATTGAAATAGGCATTATAGGACATCAAACATGAAAACATTGCATGCATAAAATGTTTTTGAACCAGGTCCTATTTGCTTTATACTAAAAAAAAAAAAACCTTCCGAAATTCGAGACAGCCGGTCCGAATTCCTGCACCGCCGCTCTCGGCTCTCCCAAGAAAACGAGACCGCCATCTCGACCATCGAGACCGCCGTCTCGACTTAGCCGAAAACAAGACCGCCGTCCCACTTGGCGAGACCACCGTCTCGTTTAAGGCCAAAGTCGAGACCACCGTCTCGACCTCCCGCACACTCGTCTCGACTCGCGAAATTTGAGACCGCCATCTCGACTTCCCAAATGGCGGTCCCGAAATCGAATTTCTCCCTATAAATAGGGGAGGCACGAGGAGGTTCCTCACAACTCCTGCGCACCCCGGTAACCTCCA
>OY731403.1:81497399-81516711 GCA_963425845.1 Sphenostylis stenocarpa | reverse complement strand
ACTTATGAAATGATGCAATATGAATGATTTGACTTTGTCAAAAATCGTTTTATTCAAATTTATTATTTTTTATTCGATTGATTTATTTGTTTTTTATTTAAAACCTTTTATCTCTTGTGTCGGATTGCATTGCTACTTAGCTTACAAAGAACCTGAAACCAGGCGAGCTAAAAGGTAGACTGTCTGAGATAAAAATGGTTTATTGGAAAAGAATGGTTTTAGCATCCCTTATCTCTTCTATCGGACTGCGTGGCTACTTCACTTACAAAGAACCTAAAACCAGGCTAGCTAAAAGGCAGATTGTCCGAGATAAGGGTGTTTATTGTGAAAAGATATCTTTTTTTTAGATTTTTATTTTATTTTTCTGTTGTATGATCATCCTATGCAACAATCAAATGCAAAAAATAAATGCACACATAATTCACTCATCCGCGAGCAGTAGGACGACGTTTTTAATCATGAGGTAGGGGTATCCTGCAGAAGAGTGCATATTCAGGGTAGTTCTAAATTTCCTTACCAAGGCCACGCCCCCAAGGTCCCCCATTATAGGGTCCCCACTCTCCCAGTCTTTAGACCATGCATGGCACTAGGGCCTTGTCAGTCTTTGGGCCAAAAGAGAAATGTTATCACCTTGAGTGGTGGTTTCTGACCATACCGGTGGGCTCATGGCCCTCACTACGACAAATCGTACAATGCCACCCACTCCCTATGGTTATCCCACTTGCCCCCGAGTATAGGGGGAACTGTTGTGTGCAAGAGTTTGTGTACAATTTGTATTTCAAAAAATTTGCATAAAATAAACATACAACAGTTATTAAAGCCAACCAATAAAACATGTTATAAAGCAAGGAAGGGTAAAAGCGTAATTTTTTATTTTTTATTTCTTAAAACTAGTCCATCACTAAATGGGATCAACTCTCTAGCTTCCCTAGTGGATTCGCCATCTATCACCGCCGTCAAAAGAGGCAGTCGGAGCAACGCAATGGTTTGTTTGACTTGTGTTTTTTAAAAGTGTAGTTCAACGCCTTTAGGTTGTCCGATAACCAAGCTGAACCTAAAAGCGAAGTTTTCGAAAGGGTTCGAGGAGTCACCACCAATATTTTTACCAAAAATATTGGAAAAGGAAAAAGAAGGCGATGGTTTTTAAGAAAAACCAACTTTGATCATTACAACCGGAGTTAGGTAAGGGAGTTAGTTATGTGTGGGGAAAATATTAGCTTCCCCACGACGCCCCTTTCGGGTTCCCTATGATGGACTATTTTTTATAGAGAAATAAGAACTTTAAAACTACGCTTTTACCCTTATTTATTCATTGCAAAAATTAAGTTATCGACTACATGGCCCTTAATAACTAATGCACAAAGATATTATCTAAAAAGCAATAAAATCGAGAAAAGGGGTATGAAAGAACCTTCGAACCAAACTTTTTTTATAATATGCTCTTGAAAAGGGCACTTTTTGGCGAACCTCGTACTCTACAAAGCAGCTCACTCTTCTCTCGAAGCACTTTAGAATGCTTTCTAAGAATTCTAAGAACTCTGAAAATGCTTCAGAGGGGTCCTACGAGAGTATTTTGAGAATTGTGCAGTAGGAGAAGTTGTAGAATTGTGTGAAAAGAGTGAGAAAGTCCCCCCCCCCCCTTTTATAGGAATTTGCATATGTCAGGTCGGGATCATTGTCTCGCCTGACAAGGTCGGGACCACCGCCTCATTTGGCGAGACGGCAGCTCGCCATTGGCGAGTGGCGAGATGGTGCCCTTAGCCAATAGCGAGACAGCGGTCTCGCCAAACGAGACAACGGTCTTGACCCTTTGGGTGGAATTTCTTATTTTTTGTGCACAAAAATCCTTCCTATTCAAATATGGGGCCTATTGATCAATCCTAGGGACCTTTTAGGCGTTGCCCATCTTCGAACGGAAGTCTTCTGCTCTTTATTTTGAGGCTGGACAAGATTTGGGGTCTACAGGTTGGTGTTGGATGGAACAAGGTTGAGTGGGACAGGGAATCTGTTGTTACCCAGGGATAAGAGACTTGAAATCTAATCAAGGAGCCAAGCTGTTGCTACTATAATTTAGTTGTTAATCATTAGAAATTCTGCAACCCCCCATCACTATTTTATCTGTTTAATGTGTGAATCTTTTATTGAAACTAATGGTCTTTGGGAGACGATCTAGGAAAGCTTCCTAGTACTACATTTAATCACATTATTTGATCGGATACTACTCCAACCATAGAACAAAGAGTAGTTGAAGTTGGGAATATGGCTAAAGATCTCTAGAACGTGGAGTTAATTCCCTATTATGAGCAACCAGATCAGAGAACTCCTTTATCTTAGTTTGAAAGAGCAATGTTGTCTCAAATGTCTTCCTTACAAGAAAACTAGAGGAAGCACATGTAGATGACTTATCAACATTAACATGAAACCAACAATCAATTCTTCAACCACAACAATCAAATTGCAAACATTTATAGCAGATTGGATGATCTACGATTCTAAAGCACTTGTAGGATTTGATGAAGACATATGAAGTATCATTATTCCGTTTGTGTGTGTGTGAGTAGATAGGTTATATATACAAAATTTAATCTCTTGATACTTATAATATATCTTATGATAATGCCTATAACTGTTGCATATCATAGAATTTATCATACTTCATGAAAAACAAACCTTTAAGCTTTGAAAAAAATAACTGAGTTTTTTTTTAATCTATTAAAAATAGTTTTAATCTGATAAAATCACTTAAAATAGAAAATGTATATGTACAGCCGACATTTTAATTGATTAAGCCGTAAAATCAATAGATTAAAATGTTGTTGATGGTTTTTCCATGTTAAGGGTTTCATAATATTAATCTGTTAAATTGACAAATCAACTGATTAAATTGTTCTAAGTCATAATTCATGTTTTGAGTACCTTAAGTTTTTTAATTTGTTAAAATGAGTTTTAATCTCTTAAAATAGAGCGCTACCATTTTTTTCTTCTAGCATTTTTAATCCATTAAAAACTTGAATTAACCGATTAAAATAGTTTTAAATGAAATCAATCAATTAAAGTATCATTTTAATCGATTAAAACTGTCAGTTTTTCTCTTTTTCTCTATAGATACAATTTTGATTTCTCTTTTATAATACACAATTTGAAAAGCGATTAAAGCAATCTTTGAGCTCAGGTATTCTTGTTTTTCTCTGAGCATTCATATACATTCATATCATAAGGCGCTTTGATCAAGATTGTTGAAAGATCTTCAAGAGAGGAAGTTCTGTGTTAGAAATTTTTTTTTTTGGACTTCTTTATTACAAAAGCTATTGTCCAGGTTTATCTTTTCAATACTCTATAAGAATTTTGATTATGTAGATTGTGTTTGAATTTGCACCGGTTACAGTTGACTCGGGTTTTGTTGCTTGGGTGGTTTTTCAAGAGTCTATCATGTGGTGTTGTAAGGTAGATCTTCGGGTAGATGGATGTGTATCTACCTGGTTTGTATCTTCACTTGTTTTTAATGGAACTTGAAAGGTTTGTCAAGAACTGCATGTAGCTCTTGGAAAGAGTGAACCAGAGTATAAAAACTCTTGTGTTGTATTTCTACATTTTTCTCTTTTCGTTCCCGTTTTATATTCTTGCTTTGTTAAAAACTGAATTTGCCTAATAAAAGATTGAATAAAGATTACTCATTCTTTCAAAGGAAAAGCATTAATTGAAAAAGGTTTCAAAGTTCAATTCACCCACCCCTGCTTGAACTCAACCATTAATTCTTATAGGATCATCCCATACAAAATAGTGAGCATATTTAAAGAACTTTTTCCTTTGATGCCAAGTAAAATCTTCCGGAACAACCCATGCGAGCTTTGAAATTTGCCATGTCGACAAACCATGGCCTCTCTTGAATAGCAAATAGTTTTTCATCTAAAAATTCATCTATATTGTCCTGCTCTCTCGAAGTCACCTCTTCATTAATCAATTTTCATAAATGATCCGTCACAAGATTTTCACTACCTTTTTTATCTTTAATTTACGAGATCAAATTCTTGTAGCAGACAATACCCATCTTATCAATCGTGGTTTGGAGTCCGGTTTAGCAAGCAAGTATTTGATAGCTGCATGGTCGGTGTACACAATAACTTTTGATCCTATCAAATAAGATTTGAATTTTTCTAAAGCGAATACAATTGCAAGCAATTCTTTCTCGCTTGTTGCATAGTTGATTTGAGCTTCATTCGAACCTTACTCACATAATGAATAACATGAAAGGCCTTTGCTTTTCTTTGACCAAGTACAACCCCTATAGCATAGTCACTGGCATCACAATTCAACTCAAAATTTAAATTCTAATAAGGTGTTGTAATGATGGAGGCTGAACACAATTTCTCCTTTATAGCTAAAAAGGCTTGTAGGCGTTCCTCGTCAAAGCAAAACTTTGTATCTTTGTTCAACAAATTGTTGAGAGGTTTTACGATCTTAGAAAAGTCCTGGATAAATCTTCTATAAAATCCTCGCATGTCCTAGGAAGCTCCTTATGCCTTTCACATTGATTGGAGGTGGTAGTTTAGAAATAACTTCCACCTTTGCTTGATCCACTTCAATAACCCGAGATGAGATCTTATGTCCAAGCACAATACCTTTCGTAACCATGAAATGAAACTTTTTCCAATTTAGCGCCAAATTTGTCTCCATACATCTCTTTAATACTAGATCTAAATGTTGCAAACATAAATCAAATGATGGCCCAAATATTGAAAAATCATCCATAAAGATTTCTATGCGACTTTCAACAAGGTCGGAAAAGATAGCAGACATGCATCTTTGGAAAGTGGATGGAGCATTACACAACCCAAATGGAATTTTTCTATAATAAAAAACACCAAAAAGACATGTAAAGGTAGTCTTTTCTTGATCTAAAGGATCCACTACAATCCGATTGTAACCGAATATCCATCTAAAAAGTAGTAAAATGCTTGGCGTGCTAATCTTTCAAGCATCTAATCCATGAAGGGTAATGGGAAATGGTCTTTTCTTGTGCCTTGGTTGAGTTGTCGTTAATCAATACACATTCTCCATCCATTGACTATGCTTGTGGGAGTTAATTTATTCTCTTCATTGCGAATAACTGTCACCCACCTTTCTTAGGAACAACCCGTACAGGACTCACCCAATTCGTTGTTAGAGATGGGGTAAATCATGCCCGCTTCAAGAAGTTTCAGGTACCTCTTTTTTAACAACCTCCTTCATAGTAGGATTGAGATGTATTTGGGGTTGTGCAACATGCTTTTAATCTTGTTCCATGTAAATCCTATGCATACAATAGGATGGATTTATACCTTTCAAATCTGCTAATGTCCACCCTATGGCTCCCATATTATTTTGTAGAATTGTTATTAGTTTCTTTTCCTCGAGTTGGAGATAATGCGGCTGCCGATTATTACTGGTTTATATCTCTCTTCATCAAGAAATACATACTTTAAGTGTGGGGGCAACAGTTTTAACTCAACTTTATTTTCTTCAATTTTCTCTTATTTTCCCAAGTCTTCAATCTTGGCACTCGTGGGGTGACATCTCTTTTGCTTTATCCAAATCCATTAGGCATTCCATCACTTTTGAATCTTCTTCCATGTTCAAAGTGTAGCATCCTTCCATCAATGCTTTCTCTAAAGGGTCCGACTTGTATACTTGCTTTTTAGTTGAGATGAGTAACTCCTCCAAAGTGTCTATTTTGAAGCAATCTTGCTTGTCTTTCGGGTGTTGTACAACTTCAAACAGATTAAAATTAACTTCATCATCTTCAACTCTAACTTTCAACTTGTCATTATCAACATCTATAATCACTTTGGCAGTATTCATAAATGGCCTTCCCAAGATCAATAGAACTTCCACATCTTCCTCCATGTCCATAATTACAAAATCAACAAGAAATATGAATTTGTTCCTCCACCGGTTGCATGAATCATGCTTCGTCCATTATGTTTAGCCCCTCATAAAAATATTGTAGTAATAGTTGCTCGGAAATCTAATAGATTGTCATCCCGAGATAGTGCGGAATCCGAAGAATGTTAGTGTCATCACCTTACGGTCAGAGCAAGACAATTGATGCACCAGTATCCGATGTCCCTGTTCGGATTAGTGATGAAGCCGCAACAACAAAAGGGAAGGGTCTTATGCAACAAGAAGAAGAACAAATTGGTAGTAGAAATCAGTCAACAAACCCTTCTCCAACAAGCCTCGCCGCAACAACAGTCTTCCATCCCCTTCCATTTCCACCAAGAGCGAGTTCCAAGTAAGAAAATGGAAGAGGTGGATAAGGAGATTTTGGAGACTTTTAGAAAAGTTGAGGTCAATATACCTCTCCTTGATGCAATCAAACAAATTTCGAGGTATGCCAAGTTCCTCAAGGAGTTGTGCACTCACAAGAGGAGGCTTAAAGGTAATGAGCGAATCAGTTTGGGCATAAATGTGCCTACACTCATAGGTAAACCTGTTCCTCATACTCCTAAAAAGTGTATGGATCCTAGCACATTTACTATACCTTGCATCATAGGCAATAGGAAATTTGAAAATACCATGCTGGACTTAGGAGCATCTATAAATGTCATGCCTATGTCTGTTTTCAATTATTTGTCCCTTGGACCCTTAAAACCCACAGGTGTGGTTATTCAATTGGCAAATAGAAGTACTGCCCATCCTACTACTGTTATTGAGGATGTTTTGGTTCAGGTTTATCAACTCATTTTCCCTGCTGACTTTTATGTTCTTGAAATGGAAGAAGGGTATTCCCACAGTTTAGTACCCATTATTTTAGGCAGGCCATTTTTAAGTATAGCCTGAACTAAGATAGATGGCCATACTGGTGCACTTTCTATGGAATTTGATGATTGTGTGGCTACGTTCAACATCCATGATGCTATGAAACACCCATCTGAGGATCATTCTATCTTTCATGTTGATTTAATTGATGAATTACTTGATGAACATGTACTTGAATTCTTTCATGATGTTGACTTCCCATCTTTGCATAATTCCTTCACCTGTCTTGCATGTACCAATTCTGAAGTGTGTAGTTCTTGCATTGATCAGTTTCTGAATATTGATATTGATACAATTGCTGATATGACTACTGATACACATTTTGATCATGCACATGAATCTAATACTTTCGGTGTTGTACCTCTTGGTCTTGATTTTATACAGTCAGAATGCACTAACCATATTGCAGGAAGTACACGTGAATCTGACTTGATTATTGAGGTGCAGTCCACTAGTATTGTTCAACCACCCACCTTGGAGCATAAACCTCTACCTGGAAATCTCAAGTATGCATATTTAAACGAGGATGAGAAGCTCCCGGTGTAGTGTCCACCTCATTTGATGTCCAACAAGAAGAAAAGTTGTTGCATGTGTTGAGAAAGCATAAAAGAGCTATTGGTTGGACTCTAGCTGACATTCCTGGTATTAGCCCATCTACATGCATGCATAGGATACTCTTGGAGGATGGAGCTAAACCAGTGAGACAGCCACAAAGAAGGCTCAATCCAGTGATTCTTGATGTGGTAAAGAAGGAGGTGACCAAGCTTCTGTAAGATGGGATCATATATCCTATTTCTGACAGTCAGTGGGTGAGCCCAGTTCATGTTGTCCCTAAGAAGATAGGCATCACTGTAGTGAAGAATGAGAAAGATGAGTTGATTCCAAAAAGGGTGCAAAATAGTTGGAGGGTCTGCATTGATTATATGAAATTAAATCAAGCAATAAGAAAGGACCATTTTCCCTTGCCCTACATTGATCAAATGCTTGAGTGTCTGGCAGGAAAATTCCACTACTGTTTTCTTGATGGATTCTCTGGCTATTTTCATATTCATATTGCTCTTGAGGATCAGGAGAAGACTACATTCACCTACCCCTTTGGTACCTGTGCCTATAGGAGGATGCCGTTTGGCCTATGCAATGCTCCTGGTACATTCTAGTGATGTATAATGAGCATTTTTAGTGATTTTATAGAAAGTTGCATGGAGGTGTTTATGGATGATTTCATTGTTTATGGGTATTCATTTGATGCATGCATAGATAGCTTGGATAGAGTGTTACATAATGCATTGAGACTAATCTTGTTTTGAATTATGAAAAATGTCATTTTATGGTGCAACAAGGGATAGTCTAAGGTCATGTATTCTCCAATAAAGGTATAGAGGTAGATCCTACCAAGATTGATGTTATTTCACAACTTCCTTACCTAAATTGCTTGCGAGAGGTTCGTTCCTTTCTTGGCCATGCAGGCTTCTACAAGTGGTTCATCAGAGATTTCAGCAAGAAAGCCCTTCCGTTATCTAGCTTGTTACAGAAAGATGTGGCATTCCACTTTGATTAGAAGTGCAAGGAGGCTTTTGATTGCCTAAAGACTACTTTGACTACCACCCCCATCATCCAAGCCCCTAATTGGATGGTCCCTTTTGAGCTAATGTGTGATGCTTCTAATTATGCATTAGGGGTTGCCCTTGCACGGAAAGTAAATAAGTTGCCTAGAGTGATTTATTATGCTTCGGGGACTTTTGATGCTGCACAAGTTAATTACACCACCACTGAAAAAGAACTCTTAGCCATTGTGTTTTCTCTTGATAAGTTTAGATCATATTTGCTTGGCTCTAGAGTTGTTGTTTTTACCGACCATGCAGCTTTAAAGTACCTATTGAAGAAGACTTACTCCAAGTCGCGCTTGATCCAATGGATGCTTCTACTACAAGAGTTTGATTTAGAGATTCGGGATAAGAGTGGAGCAAAATATTTAGTGGCAAATCATCTAAGCGAGAATATAGGGAGCTATTGACACTTCTCCTATCCGAGATGATTTCCCCAAAGAGCAGCTCCTTAATATTTCGTTTCCCACCCTACTCCTTAGTTTGCTAATATTATTAATTATTTGGTTGCTTCTGTTTTTCCCCCACTAGCATCTACATCTCAGATTGATAAACTCAAAAGTGATGCTAAATATTATATATGGGATGACCCGTATTTATGGAAGATGTGTAGTGACCAGGTGATTAGGAGATGCATTCCGGATCATGAGATTGAGTCCATCCTTCATTTCCGCCATGCTTCGAGTAGTTGGTGGACATCTTGGCTCCCAAAGAATAACACGGAAGGTGCTTGATCTGTGGTTTTTATTGGCCCACCATCTTCAAGGATGCGTGGAGGATTTGTCGCACTCGTGAGTAATGTCGAGAGAGAAGGAGGTGCCATTACTTGGAGATGACAGATGCCTCAACAACCTATGTTGTTTTATGAGTTTTTTTATATCCGGGGTATTGATTTCATGGGCCCTTTCCCTGTTTCTTTTAGTTTCTCCTATATTTTGCTTCGTTGTTGATTATGTTTCCAAGTGGGTGGAAACTAAGGCCACCAGGACTAACGATGCTCGGGTTGTTGTAGATTTTGTTATATGTCATATTTTTTGTAGGTTTGGCATTCCCAGAGCCATTGTTAGTGACCGGGGATTCCATTTCTACAACGAGATCCATGCAAGCCATGCTCCGTAAGTATGGGGTTGTTCATAGAGTTTCTACTCCTTACCACCCCCGAGACTAATGGGCGGATTGAGATATCCAACAGAGAGATAAAGAGGATCTTGGAGAAGATGGTGTAGCCTAATAGGAAGGATTGGAGTCGTAGGCTTGAGGATGCTCTTTGGGCACACGGAACTACCTACAAGGCACCTACAGGGATGTCTCCCTATCGGCTCGTCTCCCTATCTGGTCTGTCTTTGGTAAGGCATGTAACCTGCCAGTTGAGATAGAGCATCGTGCATATTGGGCTGTGAAGACTTGTAGCTTGGCTCTTGATCGAGCTGGAGAGGAAAGGAAGCTCCAATTGAATGAGCTTAATGAGATTCGCCTAGAAGCTTATGAGAACTCTAAGTTCTACAAAGAGAAGACCAAGAGATTCCATGACAGCTTAAAAGCTAGGAAGGAGTTTCTTGTTGGGCAGAAAGTGTTGTTATTTAACTCTAGACATAAGCTTATGGTCGGTAACCTGCGTTCTAAATGGATTGGACCTTTTGTTGTTACAAATATTTTTCCATATGGAGTTGTAGAGATCGGGAGCGAATCCTCCAACAAGAGCTTCAAGGTGAATGGTCATCGCCTAAAGCATTTTCATGAGAGCCCTTCACTTGTGGATGTCACTATGGAGGAGTATGCACTAGAGGAGCCTATCATTGACCCACCATGATCAGGGAGTTCTTCTTTCCCCTTCCATTCTTTTATCTTCCTTGTCATATTTGTTTAGTGGATATGATTGTATTTACATTGAGGACAATGTCTGATTTAAGTGTGGGGTGGGAGATATAAGATTTTAGGTTTATATTCTATGTTTTGTGTACAGTTTTGCATATTTTTCTTTGATTTTTGGGTTTTGTATAGGTAGTAGGCACTTACTTCACTCTTGGATATGAGTTGCTTGATATTCTATGGATTGAAATCTTTGTTCTTCTTTGCATGTCAAGTTGATTTTGAGGTTTGAGAGGTTGATTAGGAAGTGACAGATTTACCCTGTATGAGGTTTTGAGCCACTCTCTATTCTTTCTTTCTTGTGTGTAATGCCTATTGATTGCTTGCACAGTGGCCTTGGCTTTACTCTTTTGTATACTTCTTGATTCACATGCATGTTGGAGATGATTTAGACATTTTTGCTCTTATAAGCCTCTAGCCAAATGAGCCTACCTTGAATCATTCCCTTTGATAGCCCCTTTGAGCCCATGTACCTAGTTGTGTTGGTTCTTGGATTCTTCATTTGTGTATATATGAGTGATTATCTTTTATCTTTGAGGTTTAAAAAAAAAAAAGAGAAAAGAAAGAAAAGAAATATGTTGGGCTTTGGCATTGTGGATTGAAATTGATGGATTTACTTTCATGTGTATTTTTGACTCATTCCCCAATGCTCCTCTATTTTCTTTGGTCTTTAAGCTACTTATCCATACATTTCATACTTGTCCTTAGCCCCATTACAACCTTTGAAAGTCCTTTTGATCTTTATGTGCATGTGTTTTTTGTTATTGATTTTAGAGGCTTGTCAAGTCTATGTGGTGCTTGTTTTTCGTGGGTGCTTTGAGAGTAAATAGTAGCCTAAACACTTGAGTGCTACAGTGCATATCTTGTGAGGTTTTGTTGCTTTTCATTCACCTCTTGAGCAGATTGATTTTCTTGACATGTGTTTGAATTGTTTGGACAATGTCCATAGATGTCTCATTTCTTTGACTCTTTAAGTGTTGGAGGTTGTCTATTCCTTTCGTTTCCCAGGTTTCATTAAGGAGTATGTAATTCTATTTATGTTTTTGTTTGTCATTGTTTTTATTTCTATTCTTTGCATGATTTTCTTTAATGTTTTTGGATTTATTTCCTTGTTTTGCTTCTTAATTTTGCCCAGGAGTGCAAAAGGCTAAGTGTGGGGTTATTTGATGAGTCATTATATTCCCATATTTTCTTACATTTCTATACTTATTTTAATTAGTGTTTTGGGCTTAACTTTTTGTTATTAGTGAATTTTTATTAATTGGGCTTTATTGGGCCAATAATTCATATTTTAGTTAATTTGGATCTATTTGATCTAATTTATACTCATATTTTATTCTATACGAGTTTAAAGAAAGTTTGGCTTTGAAGATTGGGTCAGATGTCATGCCAACTGTCCATTAGAATTAGTTTTTTTGTTTTTATTTTTTATGATGTGTTTTGTGGGCCAGTTGTGAAAGTGATGAAGATCTTATTGAATTACTTTGGCAAAGATCTTGTTGATTTGATGAAGTCAAAGGCTACTTTGTGACAGTCAAAGGTCACTTAGATAAAAGGGTAGTAGGATTAGTGAGTCTGCATCTCTGCTTAGGTATAATCATTTTTATCTCTCTGCTGCATGAGGTTTCTTCATTTAAAAGATTTTGCAAATGCCTCTAAAAAATGTTTAAACGGTTAAAAACAAAGTATTTTGATAAAAGGTTTTTTAATTAGCTATTTTAACTAATAGCGTATAAGCTTTATCAACTAAAATGTTCTTAACACTTTTGTAACAGGTTTTTAAGCGATATGTTTTCGAAATAATCGATTGTTTTCATTAGAAGAATTTTTGAAAACCTTACGCGATATTTTAAGCGATATAGAATTGATATAATCGATTAAAATGACTTAGAATTTTTTGAAAAGTGTTACGGCAGAATTTTAATCGATACAAACTCGAAATAATCGATTAAAACAACTTAGAGTGTTTTGAAAGTTGTTACGTCGAGTATTTTAATCGATACAAATGCGAAATAATCGATTAAAACAACTAAGAGTTTTTTCATAACGTTTTAATCGATTAAAACATGCTTGCTATCGAGTTAAAATAACTTAGAAAGTTTTATGATATCTTTTGGCAGAATTATAATCGATTAAAATGCGTTTCAATCAATTAAAATAACTAAGTGAATTTTTTTCAAAGTGTTTTAATCGATTAAAACAGATTGTTATCGATTAATATCACTTAGAAAAATTTATAAGAATATTTTGCGAGTATTTCAATCGATTGAAAGACGAATCAATCGATTAAAACAATTTAGAAGATTTTTTACGAAGAGTTTTAATTGATATAAACGTTGTCGTATCAGTTAAAACACATCTGGAAAATAATCAAGAACATTTTAACAGATTAAAAGAAGTTTTAACAGATTAAAACATGACTTTTAACAGATTAAAAGATTATTTTAACAGATTAAATAAACCAGCAGTTTTGAAAATCTTCTATATAAACGAGTTGCTTGAACTTTTTAAAACACATTTTTTAGCAGTCAATCAAGCAATCATAAGTGCTACTTTCAAGAGAGAATCGCGCTATTTTTGTGAAGTTCATTGAAGTTCTTTCTTGAAGCAAAATTGCATTCTTTTGGAGAAGAAACACATACTGCAGAACTGCATAAATATGGTTTGAGCGTTCTAAGTTTCTTCTATTTGTTTCTTTACTGTATTGTGGGTGCCTGGAATTCTGGGCACTGGTTTCTGTAGCTGAAATTTGGCTGCAGGGTTGGTCAAGAACTGGAATTTGGTTCTTGGTGAAGGTTTAGGTGCAGGAACTGGAATTTTGGTTCTTGTGGTAGATTGGGTGTGAGATTAAAGTTGTAATCTGTAAAACGTTCAATCTAGTGGAACCCAGCTGGAATTTGGCTGGAAACTGGACGTAGCCCTGGGATTGGGTGAACCAGTATAAACCTTGGTTGTATCTTTCTAAACCTTTCTCTTCTTTAATTCTGTGACTGCATTTATTTTGATTGCTTGCTGTGTATGATTCAAGAGCTGGTCAGATTTCTTAATCTTTGAAATAGATAATCTGTTAATTGTGAAAATCTTTCAAAGATCAATTCACCCCCTCTCTTGATCTCAACCTACTTTTCTAACAAGTTGGACCCAAACCTAGATTAAGATTAGGGTTAAGGTTATCTATATAAAGGAGAGGCAACCACACATCAAAGACACCAAGAAAAAACGCGTAGCCGCATCGTGCAGCCGACCTTTGCCCAGTGAGAAGGACATATCTGGAGCTACGACACTTCAAATTGGGCGAATAAAAGTGCGTTGTAAAGTTAATATGCAAGGCTACAATTGTCTCTCTCATGAGCATTGTTAAATTCCAATCGGAAGGTGGCCAAAATTGAAGTCAAAAATTCACTATGGAATCTGCCCTGCATATGCCTCTTCTTTTGCGTTTTCGATTTTCCATGGATAGCTAAATCTTTATATTGATTTTCTGAGGAGAATGCAGTAGATCTTTGATGTTTTGTTCTTCTATTTTATTTGTTCTCTTAACTCTTCATCTCTTAATCTTAGTGTTGAATAATAATCTATTTATGCTTAATAAACCGAAACTAATATCATCTGTTTGCTTAATTTTGTGTTAGAGATGAGGTTATGTGATGCATGCAATGCTTAATTGTATAAGGATAATTTGGGTTTAATCTTCACTTAGTTGGTTAATTTCATATTGGGATAAGGGTTAAAGCTAATTTGGGATTAATCTTCGCTTAGTTGATTAATTTTGAATTGGAATATAATTTGGGATTTATCTTCGCTTAGTTGGTTAATTTTGAAATAATTTCTTAACCTAGGATAAGTGATACTACATTAGAATCAAGAAATCAATTGCATTCTAATATGTTTTTAATCCACATTTTTATAATCTATTTTTGTTCTGTTTCATCTAATATTTTAAATCTGAAAATCCCCCCCCCCTTTTTTGTTCTATTTCGAAAAATTGACAAACTTTGATAGGAATTTGTGGTCTTTGGGAGATGACCTAGAAAAGCTTCCTAGTACTAATTTATTTGTTTTAAAGCTTTGATCGATGTCGTACTTGGTCAAATAATTAAAACGGATAAATGTAGTACTAGGAAGCTTTCCTAAGTCGTCTCCCAAAGACCATGAATTCTTATCAAAACTTGTCAATTTTTCGAATTAGAACAAAAAATAGGGGGGTGGAGGGATTTTTCAGATTTAAAATATTAGATGAAACAGAACAAAAGCAAATTATAAAAATGCAGATTAACAACATATTAGAATGCAATTGATTTCTTGATTCCAATGCAGATGGCACTTATCCTATATTACAAAATTAATTCGAAATTAACCAACTAAGCGAAGATAAATCTCAAATTATATTCCAATCCAAAAATAATCAACTAAGCGAAGATTAATCCCAAATTAGCTTTAACCCTTATTCCAATATGAAATTAACCAATTAAGTGAAGATTAACCACAAATTATCCTTATACAATTAACCATTCCATACATCATATAATCTCATCTCTAACAAATAATTAAGCAAACTGTAATATTAGTTTCGGTTTATTAAACATAAACAGATTATAATTCAACACTAAGATTAAAAGATGAAGAGTTAAGAGAACAAATGAAATAGAAGAACAAAACCTCAAAGATCTAATGCAATCTCCTCAAAAAATCAATATAAAGATTTAGTTATCCATGAAAAATTGAAAACGCAGAAGAAGGGACATATGCAGGGAAGATTCCATAGTGAATTTCGACTTCAATTTTGGCCACCTTACTATTGGAATTTAACAATGCTCATGAGAAGGACAATTGTAGCCTTGCCTCTTAGCTTTACAATGAACTTTGAACCGCCCAATTTGGAGTGCCGTAACTCCGGATATGTCCTTCTCACTGGGCAAAGGTTGGCTACACGTTTTTCCTTGGTGTCTTTGATGTGTGGCTGCCTCTCCTTTATATAGATAACCCTAACCCTAATCTTAATCTAGGTTTGGGTCCAACTGGCCCACAAAACACATCATAAAAAATAAAAACAAAAAATAACTAATTCTAATGGACAGTTGTCATGGCATCTGGCCCAATCTTTCAAGCCCAAAATTGCTTTAAACTATCCTGAAAATAATAATGAAAAAAAATTACATTCAAGTAACTCTTCTTGGCTTAAATTCATCGCTAATCTTCTTACAGATGACATCACTCCTACAAAAGATTCATCGCTAATCTTCTTACAGATTACACAACTTCCATCCGTATAATTACATTCAAGTAACTCTTCTTGGCTTAAATTTAGATATTCTAAGGGCTTATCAAGGTCAAAATTAACTCCTACATCCAGCTCTTCATCCTCTCAGCCTTCATCTGAGCAGGCGTCTGTTAAGAATAACTCTCCCTCACTGAGTAAAGATGTGTCAGGGTTCTTCTGCTCTATTTGAATTTCTTGGTCACTTCTCAGAGTAATTTCACGTACATTCTCAATAGGATTAATCACTGTTTGTGAGGGAAGTGCATTCACACCTTGCTGCTGTAGTGAATTCATGGTAGTGACCACTTTCCCAAATTGGGTTTCCAAGTCATTGAAGCATTGCTTTAATTATGTGATCTACGTTATCATTTGTTGTCTGAGTTACTTCATTAGATCTTCTAGTGTAGGCCTAGAGGTACTGTCGCTGCCGTCAAAACGAGGGCGGTCGGAGCGACGCGATGGTTCCGACTTTCCAATTTTTGCGTTTTTATTGGTGGTTACAACGCCTTTAGGTTGTCCGATAACCGGGCTGAACCTAGGGGCGAGGTTTTCGAAAGAGCGTTCTTGGATTGTCCGATAACCGGGCTAAACTAAGAACTAGTTTTTTAAGGGTTCTCTGGAGTCGCCACCAATGTTTTTACCGGAAACATCGGAAAAGGAGTGAAAAGGCGTTGGTTTTCGAAAAACCAACTTTGGTCATTAGAACCAGAGTTGGGTAACGGAGTTAGTTACGCGTAAAGGAAGTGTTAGTTCCTTTATGACGCCCCTTTCGGGTTCCCTATGATAGGCCAGCTATTTAAAAATAATTAAACCGGTGAAAATACGCTTTTAACCTTTTATTTGCGGAATTTTAAATTATGACTACATGGCCCTAATGTCTATTGCGTAATTTAAAATAAGGCAGTAAAAGATAGAGAGAGAAAGTATAAACCTCCGAAGCAAGCTTTTCTATTAATTCTTTGAGTACTAGGGTGCTTTTTGGCAGCCCTCTGCTCGTTACAATGCCGAAAACGCTCAAAAAACGTTCTAGAAAACTCTCAGAAACTCCAGAAATGCTTCGGAGGGGGTCTAGAGAGAGAATTTGAAGAAAAGTCTAGAGAGAAGGAGGAAGAACTGTGGGAAATGAGGGGAATGACGCTCCTATTTATAGGGATTCGCGCCTGTCAGGTTGAGACGGGTCGTCTCGTCTGACAAGGTCGAGACGGTCGTCTCGCCAAACGAGACGGCGGTCTCGCCATCCGCGCAAGGCGAGATGACGGTCTCGACCTTAAAAGGCAAAAATCCTTATTTTTGAGCCAAAAAATCCCTCCTATCCTAGTATGGGGCCTAATAGTCTCTCCTAGTGGCTTCTTAGGCTTCATCCATCTTCGAATAGAAGGTCTTTTGGTCTTTATTACAAGGCCGGGCAAGATTAGGGGTCTACAGGTACCTTGTTAAATAATACCACTTGGGCTTTGATGTATTGGCAGAAGGTGTGGATTCGCCTGTTGTCCTAGTGAGGTAGATTGATACTCTTGTTTTTGGTAAATGCCTTGGTTGCTTGATTGGAAATGAATCTTTGGTGGCTGGTTGAAGACAAGATCATATTCCAAGTTTGGATGGTCTCTCCAGCCAGAATTATATGTGCCCAAGTACGGGTAGTACTCCTGTTGTGGATTGTATGAATATAATTGTCCGTAATGTTGTTGTTCAGGGAATATACTCCCCACTATTTTCCTAATTAAGCTTGGTGTCTCCAGAAGTTGTGGGCATACATCAGTGGGATGATATACGGAGGTGCATATCCCACATACATATTGTTAATGTTGAAATGTGTGCTGGTTTATGACCAATTGTTGTACCATAGATGTTAGCTCATCCAATTTTCTTTCAAGGTTCATATCCTCAAAATCATTTGTTTACTGGAATGGCAACGGTAGATCATGAACAAGTACACCAGGTAGGTTCGCAAGAAAGAAAGGTGAGTCACTGATGGACACACTTAAGTACCAAGTTTTTCCTAGCCATAACCCTCCTAGACGTGCACTCTCACACTATCAAGCTATATCCGAGAATGTCCTATGATAATGATTTTCAAAAATTTTCTTGCAAGGACGACTTATCAAAAATTTCCTGCAAGAATGGTTAGGGAGCACACAAGAACAAATTATAATAATTTTTTAAAATTTTTTTATAAAGCTAGAAAAAAGTCTGAATTTTTTTTGAAATTTTTTTATATAAAGCTAAAAAATTTGAAATTTTTTTTTCAAAAGAGTTTTTTGAAGGAACCTAACGAGTGGGTTATCAAAATAGCATTGAGAGAAGTAAGAATGTTAAATAAAATATTCAAAAAATTGAAAATAAAATAAAATATTCAAATAACTGAAAATAAAATAAAATATTCAAATAACAGAAAATAAAAGAAGAAACAAAAAACAAAAATAAAAACAAAAAATAAAAACAAAAATTAAAAATTAAAAATTAAAACAGAAAAAAAATAGAACTAGAGAATAAAAACAGAAGCAAAAAACAAAAATAAATAAAATATTCAAATAACTCAAAATAAAATAAAATATTCAAACAACTAAAAATAAAATAAAATATTCAAACAACGAGAAAATAAAAACATAAACAGAAAATAAAAATTCAAAACCTAGACACAAATCTTGGTCCCCGACTACGTTGCCAAATTTAATCGATGTCGTACTCGGTCAAATAATTAAAATAGATAAATGTAGTACTAGGAAGTTTTCCTAGGTCATCTCCCAATGACTACGAATTCTTATCAAAACTTGTCAATTTTTCGAATTAGAACAAAAAAAAGGGGATTTTTCAGATTTAAAATATTAGATGAAACATAACAAAAGCAGATTATAAAAATGCAGATTAAAAACAAATTAGAATGCAATTAATTTCCTGATTCCAATGTAATGTCACTTATCCTAGATTACAAAATTAATTTGAAATTAACCAACTAAGCGAAGATAAATCCTAAATTATATTCTAATATAAAATTAATCAACTAAGGGAAGATTAATCCCAAATTAGCTTTAACCCTTATTCTAATATAAAATTAACCAACTAAGTGAAGATTAACCCCAAATTATCCTTATACAATTAAGCATTGCATACATCACATAATCTCATCTCTAACACAGAATTAAGCAAATTGTGATATTAGTTTCGGTTTATTAAGCATAAACAAATTATAATTCAACACTGAGATTAAGAGATGAAGAGTTAAGAGAACAAAATGAAATAGAAGAACAAAACCTCAAAGATCTACTGCATTCTCCTCAGAAAATCAATATAAATATTTAACTATCCATGGAAAATCGAAAACGCAGAAGAAGAGACATATGAAGGGCATATTCCATAGTGAATCTCGACTTCAATTTTGGCTACCTTCCTATTGAAATTTAACAATGATCATGAGTAGTACAATTGTAGCTTTGCCTCTTAGCTTTACAACGCACTTTGAATCGCCCGATTTGGAGTGTCGTAGCTCTAGATATGTCCTTCTCAATGGGCAAAGGTCAGCTGCGCGATGCGGCTGCGCATTTTCACTACTAGAAAAATGTCAAATAGTAACCGAAATCGATGACCAAAAAATTTAGTTACTATCGTTGACCGAATCAGTAACCAAATTATTATTTTTTAGTCTAGTAACTCGAAATAGTAACTCGAATTTTCTGGTCACAAAAAATCAGTTACTATTTCAGATCACTTTATTATTTAATTTATTTTTTTAATTAATCTATATTTAATTTATGTAATTATTTACTACAAAAATGGTTAATAG